>CANUEV010000004.1:0-42500 GCA_948098905.1 Tiliacea aurago
ATTGAAACTACTATTAACGATGGTTCGGATAAGAATTTTGAGATAAAATTAGTTTTTGAAAATTCCTTCAAAAATCTCACAAAAATTGCTAAGTCGATATACGAAAATATTTTTTTCGCGTAATTGTCAATTTTTATTAGTCAAACCGTTGTACGGAACCTATTTAAGATTGATTGGCTGAAAACAGCTTCAAAATGCGTCACCTGGATGCAAAGTTATAACGATTTGATGTAATTATTGTCTAGCTAAGGTGGATTTCGTATATATATGAATTTACTTGTTATGGAATTTTTGAAGTTCTATATTCGCCAGACGCACGTGCGAGGTGTCAAAAGACGCGTCCCCGCGCGAGCTAGCGAGCTATGAAATTACTAGAATTATGTGCGATACAAAATTTTTGAGTTTTGGTCAAAAAACTGGTTTTTTGACTGAAAAATGTGAAAAAAACCTGGAATAACCACTACCAAACAGGGACTCGGGGTGGCTGAGCGCGCACCGGGAATACAGGGTAAGGCAGGTAGGTATCTATTGAAAACTACTATTAACGATGGTTCGGATAAGAATTTTGAGATAAAATTAGTTTTTGAAAATTCCTTCAAAAATCTCACAAAAATTGCTAAGTCGATATACGAAAATATTTTTTCGCGTAATGTCAATTTTTATTAGTCAAACCGTTGTACGGAACCTATTTAAGATTGATTTGGCTGAAAACAGCTTCAAAATGCGTCACCTGGATGCAAAGTTATAACGATTTGATGTAATTATTGTCTAGCTAAGGTGGATTTCGTATATATATGATTTACTTGTTATGGAATTTTTTGAAGTTCTATATTCGCCCAGACGCACGTGGCGAGGTGTCAAAAGACGCGTCCCCCGCGCGAGCTAGCGAGCTATGAAATTACTAGAATTATGTGCGATACAAAATTTTTGAGTTTTGGTCAAAAAACTGGTTTTTTGACTGAAAAATGTGAAAAAAACCTGGAATAACCACTACCAAACAGGACTCGGGGTGGCTGAGCGCGCACCGGAATACAGGTAAGGCAGGTAGGTATCTATTGAAACTACTATTAACGATGGTTCGGATAAGAATTTTGAGATAAAATTAGTTTTTGAAAATTCCTTCAAAATCTCACAAAAAATGCTAAGTCGATATACGAAAAATATTTTTCGCGTAATTGTCAATTTTTATTAGTCAAACCGTTGTACGGAACCTATTTAAGATTGATTTGGCTGAAACAGCTTCAAAATGCGTCACCTGGATGCAAAGTTATAACGATTTGATGTAATTATTGTCTAGCTAAGGGTGGATTTCGTATATATATGAATTTACTTGTTATGGAATTTTTGAAGTTCTATATTCGCCAGACGCACGTGCGAGGTGTCAAAAGACGCGTCCCCGCGCGAGCTAGCGAGCTATGAAATTACTAGAATTATGTGCGATACAAAATTTTGAGTTTTGGTCAAAAAACTGGTTTTTTGACTGAAAAATGTGAAAAAAACCTGGAATAACCACTACCAAACAGGACTCGGGGTGGCTGAGCGCGCACCGGAATACAGGTAAGGCAGGTAGGTATCTATTGAAACTACTATTAACGATGGTTCGGATAAGAATTTTGAGATAAAATTAGTTTTTGAAAATTCCTTCAAAAATCTCACAAAAATTGCTAAGTCGATATACGAAAATATTTTTTCGCGTAATTGTCAATTTTTATTAGTCAAACCGTTGTACGGAACCTATTTAAGATTGATTTGGCTGAAAACAGCTTCAAAATGCGTCACCTGGATGCAAAGTTATAACGATTTGATGTAATTATTGTCTAGCTAAGGTGGATTCGTATATATATGAATTTACTTGTTTATGGAATTTTTTGAAGTTCTATATTCGCCAGACGCACGTGCGAGGTGTCAAAAGACGCGTCCCCGCGCGAGCTAGCGAGCTATGAAATTACTAGAATTATGTGCGATACAAAATTTTTGAGTTTTGGTCAAAAAAACTGGTTTTTTGACTGAAAAATGTGAAAAAAACCTGGAATAACCACTACCAAACAGACTCGGGGTGGCTGAGCGCGCACCGAATACAGGTAAGGCAGGTAGGTATCTATTGAAACTACTATTAACGATGGTTCGGATAAGAATTTTGAGATAAAATTAGTTTTTGAAAATTCCTTCAAAATCTCACAAAAATTGCTAAGTCGATATACGAAAATATTTTTTCGCGTAATTGTCAATTTTTATTAGTCAAACCGTTGTACGGAACCTATTTAAGATTGATTTGGCTGAAAACAGCTTCAAAATGCGTCACCTGGATGCAAAGTTATAACGATTTGATGTAATTATTGTCTAGCTAGGTGGATTTCGTATATATATGAATTTACTTGTTATGGAATTTTTTGAAGTTCTATATTCGCCAGACGCACGTGCGAGGTGTCAAAAGACGCGTCCCCGCGCGAGCTAGCGAGCTATGAAATTACTAGAATTATGTGCGATACAAAATTTTGAGTTTTGGTCAAAAAACTGGTTTTTTGACTGAAAAATGTGAAAAAAACCTGGAATAACCACTACCAACAGGACTCGGGGTGGCTGAGCGCGCACCGGAATACAGGTAAGGCAGGTAGGTATCTATTGAAACTACTATTAACGATGGTTCGGATAAGAATTTTGAGATAAAATTAGTTTTTGAAAATTCCTTCAAAAATCTCACAAAAATTGCTAAGTCGATATACGAAAATATTTTTTCGCGTAATTGTCAATTTTTATTAGTCAAACCGTTGTACGGAACCTATTTAAGATTGATTTGGCTGAAAACAGCTTCAAAATGCGTCACCTGGATGCAAAGTTATAACGATTTGATGTAATTATTGTCTAGCTAAGGTGGATTTCGTATATATATGAATTTACTTGTTATGGAATTTTTTGAGTTCTATATTCGCCAGACGCACGTGCGAGGTGTCAAAAGACGCGTCCCCCGCGCGAGCTAGCGAGCTATGAAATTACTAGAATTATGTGCGATACAAAATTTTTGAGTTTTGGTCAAAAAACTGGTTTTTTGACTGAAAAATGTGAAAAAAACCTGGAATAACCACTACCAAACAGGACTCGGGGTGGCTGAGCGCGCACCGGAATACAGGTAAGGCAGGTAGGTATCTATTGAAACTACTATTAACGATGGTTCGGATAAGAATTTTGAGATAAAATTAGTTTTTGAAAATTCCTTCAAAAATCTCACAAAAATTGCTAAGTCGATATACGAAAATATTTTTCGCGTAATTGTCAATTTTTATTAGTCAAACCGTTGTACGGAACCTATTTAAGATTGATTTGGCTGAAAACAGCTTCAAAATGCGTCACCTGGATGCAAAGTTATAACGATTTGATGTAATTATTGTCTAGCTAAGGTGGATTTCGTATATATATGAATTTACTTGTTATGGAATTTTTTGAAGTTCTATATTCGCCAGACGCACGTGCGAGGTGTCAAAAGACGCGTCCCCGCGCGAGCTAGCGAGCTATGAAATTACTAGAATTATGTGCGATACAAAATTTTGAGTTTGGTCAAAAAACTGGTTTTTGACTGAAAAATGTGAAAAAAACCTGGGAATAACCACTACCAAACAGGACTCGGGGTGGCTGAGCGCGCACCGGAATACAGGTAAGGCAGGTAGGTATCTATTGAAACTACTATTAACGATGGTTCGATAAGATTTTGAGATAAAATTAGTTTTGAAAATTCCTTCAAAAAATCTCACAAAATTGCTAAGTCGATATACGAAAATATTTTTTCGCGTATTGTCAATTTTTATTAGTCAAACCGTTGTACGGAACCTATTTAAGATTGATTTGGCTGAAACAGCTTCAAAATGCGTCACCTGGATGCAAAGTTATAACGATTTGATGTAATTATTGTCTAGCTAAGGTGGATTTCGTATATATATGAATTTACTTGTTATGGAATTTTTTGAAGTTCTATATTCGCCAGACGCACGTGCGAGGTGTCAAAAGACGCGTCCCGCGCGAGCTAGCGAGCTATGAAATTACTAGAATTATGTGCGATACAAAATTTTGAGTTTTGGTCAAAAAAACTGTTTTTTGACTGAAAAATGTGAAAAAAAACCTGGAATAACCACTACCAAACAGGGACTCGGGGTGGCTGAGCGCGCACCGGAATACAGGTAAGGCAGGTAGGTATCTATTGAAACTACTATTAACGATGGTTCGGATAAGAATTTGAGATAAAATTAGTTTTTGAAAATTCCTTCAAAAATCTCACAAAAATTGCTAAGTCGATATACGAAAATATTTTTTCGCGTAATTGTCAATTTTTATTAGTCAAAACCGTTGTACGGAACCTATTTAAGATTGATTTGGCTGAAAACAGCTTCAAAATGCGTCACCTGGATGCAAAGTTATAACGATTTGATGTAATTATTGTCTAGCTAAGGTGGATTTCGTATATATATGAAATTTACTTGTTATTGAATTTTTTGAAGTTCTATATTCGCCAGACGCACGTGCGAGGTGTCAAAAGACGCGTCCCCGCGCGAGCTAGCGAGCTATGAAATTACTAGAATTATGTGCGATACAAAATTTTTGAGTTTTGGTCAAAAAACTGGTTTTTTGACTGAAAAATGTGAAAAAAACCTGGAATAACCACTACCAAACAGGACTCGGGGTGGCTGAGCGCGCACCGGAATACAGGTAAGGCAGGTAGGTATCTATTGAAACTACTATTAACGATGGTTCGGATAAGAATTTTGAGATAAAATTAGTTTTTGAAAATTCCTTCAAAAATCTCACAAAAATTGCTAAGTCGATATACGAAAATATTTTTTCGCGTAATTGTCAATTTTTATTAGTCAAACCGTTGTACGGAACCTATTTAAGATTGATTTGGCTGAAAACAGCTTCAAAATGCGTCACCTGGATGCAAAGTTATAACGATTTGATGTAATTATTGTCTAGCTAAGGTGGATTTCGTATATATATGAATTTACTTGTTATGGAATTTTTTGAAGTTCTATATTCGCCAGACGCACGTGCGAGGTGTCAAAAGACGCGTCCCCGCGCGAGCTAGCGAGCTATGAAATTACTAGAATTATGTGCGATACAAAATTTTTGAGTTTTGGTCAAAAAACTGGTTTTTTGACTGAAAAATGTGAAAAAAACCTGGAATAACCACTACCAAACAGGACTCGGGGTGGCTGAGCGCGCACCGGAATACAGGTAAGGCAGGTAGGTATCTATTGAAACTACTATTAACGATGGTTCGGATAAGAATTTTGAGATAAAATTAGTTTTTGAAAATTCCTTCAAAAATCTCACAAAAATTGCTAAGTCGATATACGAAAATATTTTTTCGCGTAATTGTCAATTTTTATTAGTCAAACCGTTGTACGGAACCTATTTAAGATTGATTTGGCTGAAAACAGCTTCAAAATGCGTCACCTGGATGCAAAGTTATAACGATTTGATGTAATTATTGTCTAGCTAAGGTGGATTTCGTATATATATGAATTTACTTGTTATGGAATTTTTTGAAGTTCTATATTCGCCAGACGCACGTGCGAGGTGTCAAAAGACGCGTCCCCGCGCGAGCTAGCGAGCTATGAAATTACTAGAATTATGTGCGATACAAAATTTTTGAGTTTTGGTCAAAAAACTGGTTTTTTGACTGAAAAATGTGAAAAAAACCTGGAATAACCACTACCAAACAGGACTCGGGGTGGCTGAGCGCGCACCGGAATACAGGTAAGGCAGGTAGGTATCTATTGAAACTACTATTAACGATGGTTCGGATAAGAATTTTGAGATAAAATTAGTTTTTGAAAATTCCTTCAAAAATCTCACAAAAATTGCTAAGTCGATATACGAAAATATTTTTTCGCGTAATTGTCAATTTTTATTAGTCAAACCGTTGTACGGAACCTATTTAAGATTGATTTGGCTGAAAACAGCTTCAAAATGCGTCACCTGGATGCAAAGTTATAACGATTTGATGTAATTATTGTCTAGCTAAGGTGGATTTCGTATATATATGAATTTACTTGTTATGGAATTTTTTGAAGTTCTATATTCGCCAGACGCACGTGCGAGGTGTCAAAAGACGCGTCCCCGCGCGAGCTAGCGAGCTATGAAATTACTAGAATTATGTGCGATACAAAATTTTTGAGTTTTGGTCAAAAAACTGGTTTTTTGACTGAAAAATGTGAAAAAAACCTGGAATAACCACTACCAAACAGGACTCGGGGTGGCTGAGCGCGCACCGGAATACAGGTAAGGCAGGTAGGTATCTATTGAAACTACTATTAACGATGGTTCGGATAAGAATTTTGAGATAAAATTAGTTTTTGAAAATTCCTTCAAAAATCTCACAAAAATTGCTAAGTCGATATACGAAAATATTTTTTCGCGTAATTGTCAATTTTTATTAGTCAAACCGTTGTACGGAACCTATTTAAGATTGATTTGGCTGAAAACAGCTTCAAAATGCGTCACCTGGATGCAAAGTTATAACGATTTGATGTAATTATTGTCTAGCTAAGGTGGATTTCGTATATATATGAATTTACTTGTTATGGAATTTTTTGAAGTTCTATATTCGCCAGACGCACGTGCGAGGTGTCAAAAGACGCGTCCCCGCGCGAGCTAGCGAGCTATGAAATTACTAGAATTATGTGCGATACAAAATTTTTGAGTTTTGGTCAAAAAACTGGTTTTTTGACTGAAAAATGTGAAAAAAACCTGGAATAACCACTACCAAACAGGACTCGGGGTGGCTGAGCGCGCACCGGAATACAGGTAAGGCAGGTAGGTATCTATTGAAACTACTATTAACGATGGTTCGGATAAGAATTTTGAGATAAAATTAGTTTTTGAAAATTCCTTCAAAAATCTCACAAAAATTGCTAAGTCGATATACGAAAATATTTTTTCGCGTAATTGTCAATTTTTATTAGTCAAACCGTTGTACGGAACCTATTTAAGATTGATTTGGCTGAAAACAGCTTCAAAATGCGTCACCTGGATGCAAAGTTATAACGATTTGATGTAATTATTGTCTAGCTAAGGTGGATTTCGTATATATATGAATTTACTTGTTATGGAATTTTTTGAAGTTCTATATTCGCCAGACGCACGTGCGAGGTGTCAAAAGACGCGTCCCCGCGCGAGCTAGCGAGCTATGAAATTACTAGAATTATGTGCGATACAAAATTTTTGAGTTTTGGTCAAAAAACTGGTTTTTTGACTGAAAAATGTGAAAAAAACCTGGAATAACCACTACCAAACAGGACTCGGGGTGGCTGAGCGCGCACCGGAATACAGGTAAGGCAGGTAGGTATCTATTGAAACTACTATTAACGATGGTTCGGATAAGAATTTTGAGATAAAATTAGTTTTTGAAAATTCCTTCAAAAATCTCACAAAAATTGCTAAGTCGATATACGAAAATATTTTTTCGCGTAATTGTCAATTTTTATTAGTCAAACCGTTGTACGGAACCTATTTAAGATTGATTTGGCTGAAAACAGCTTCAAAATGCGTCACCTGGATGCAAAGTTATAACGATTTGATGTAATTATTGTCTAGCTAAGGTGGATTTCGTATATATATGAATTTACTTGTTATGGAATTTTTTGAAGTTCTATATTCGCCAGACGCACGTGCGAGGTGTCAAAAGACGCGTCCCCGCGCGAGCTAGCGAGCTATGAAATTACTAGAATTATGTGCGATACAAAATTTTTGAGTTTTGGTCAAAAAACTGGTTTTTTGACTGAAAAATGTGAAAAAAACCTGGAATAACCACTACCAAACAGGACTCGGGGTGGCTGAGCGCGCACCGGAATACAGGTAAGGCAGGTAGGTATCTATTGAAACTACTATTAACGATGGTTCGGATAAGAATTTTGAGATAAAATTAGTTTTTGAAAATTCCTTCAAAAATCTCACAAAAATTGCTAAGTCGATATACGAAAATATTTTTTCGCGTAATTGTCAATTTTTATTAGTCAAACCGTTGTACGGAACCTATTTAAGATTGATTTGGCTGAAAACAGCTTCAAAATGCGTCACCTGGATGCAAAGTTATAACGATTTGATGTAATTATTGTCTAGCTAAGGTGGATTTCGTATATATATGAATTTACTTGTTATGGAATTTTTTGAAGTTCTATATTCGCCAGACGCACGTGCGAGGTGTCAAAAGACGCGTCCCCGCGCGAGCTAGCGAGCTATGAAATTACTAGAATTATGTGCGATACAAAATTTTTGAGTTTTGGTCAAAAAACTGGTTTTTTGACTGAAAAATGTGAAAAAAACCTGGAATAACCACTACCAAACAGGACTCGGGGTGGCTGAGCGCGCACCGGAATACAGGTAAGGCAGGTAGGTATCTATTGAAACTACTATTAACGATGGTTCGGATAAGAATTTTGAGATAAAATTAGTTTTTGAAAATTCCTTCAAAAATCTCACAAAAATTGCTAAGTCGATATACGAAAATATTTTTTCGCGTAATTGTCAATTTTTATTAGTCAAACCGTTGTACGGAACCTATTTAAGATTGATTTGGCTGAAAACAGCTTCAAAATGCGTCACCTGGATGCAAAGTTATAACGATTTGATGTAATTATTGTCTAGCTAAGGTGGATTTCGTATATATATGAATTTACTTGTTATGGAATTTTTTGAAGTTCTATATTCGCCAGACGCACGTGCGAGGTGTCAAAAGACGCGTCCCCGCGCGAGCTAGCGAGCTATGAAATTACTAGAATTATGTGCGATACAAAATTTTTGAGTTTTGGTCAAAAAACTGGTTTTTTGACTGAAAAATGTGAAAAAAACCTGGAATAACCACTACCAAACAGGACTCGGGGTGGCTGAGCGCGCACCGGAATACAGGTAAGGCAGGTAGGTATCTATTGAAACTACTATTAACGATGGTTCGGATAAGAATTTTGAGATAAAATTAGTTTTTGAAAATTCCTTCAAAAATCTCACAAAAATTGCTAAGTCGATATACGAAAATATTTTTTCGCGTAATTGTCAATTTTTATTAGTCAAACCGTTGTACGGAACCTATTTAAGATTGATTTGGCTGAAAACAGCTTCAAAATGCGTCACCTGGATGCAAAGTTATAACGATTTGATGTAATTATTGTCTAGCTAAGGTGGATTTCGTATATATATGAATTTACTTGTTATGGAATTTTTTGAAGTTCTATATTCGCCAGACGCACGTGCGAGGTGTCAAAAGACGCGTCCCCGCGCGAGCTAGCGAGCTATGAAATTACTAGAATTATGTGCGATACAAAATTTTTGAGTTTTGGTCAAAAAACTGGTTTTTTGACTGAAAAATGTGAAAAAAACCTGGAATAACCACTACCAAACAGGACTCGGGGTGGCTGAGCGCGCACCGGAATACAGGTAAGGCAGGTAGGTATCTATTGAAACTACTATTAACGATGGTTCGGATAAGAATTTTGAGATAAAATTAGTTTTTGAAAATTCCTTCAAAAATCTCACAAAAATTGCTAAGTCGATATACGAAAATATTTTTTCGCGTAATTGTCAATTTTTATTAGTCAAACCGTTGTACGGAACCTATTTAAGATTGATTTGGCTGAAAACAGCTTCAAAATGCGTCACCTGGATGCAAAGTTATAACGATTTGATGTAATTATTGTCTAGCTAAGGTGGATTTCGTATATATATGAATTTACTTGTTATGGAATTTTTTGAAGTTCTATATTCGCCAGACGCACGTGCGAGGTGTCAAAAGACGCGTCCCCGCGCGAGCTAGCGAGCTATGAAATTACTAGAATTATGTGCGATACAAAATTTTTGAGTTTTGGTCAAAAAACTGGTTTTTTGACTGAAAAATGTGAAAAAAACCTGGAATAACCACTACCAAACAGGACTCGGGGTGGCTGAGCGCGCACCGGAATACAGGTAAGGCAGGTAGGTATCTATTGAAACTACTATTAACGATGGTTCGGATAAGAATTTTGAGATAAAATTAGTTTTTGAAAATTCCTTCAAAAATCTCACAAAAATTGCTAAGTCGATATACGAAAATATTTTTTCGCGTAATTGTCAATTTTTATTAGTCAAACCGTTGTACGGAACCTATTTAAGATTGATTTGGCTGAAAACAGCTTCAAAATGCGTCACCTGGATGCAAAGTTATAACGATTTGATGTAATTATTGTCTAGCTAAGGTGGATTTCGTATATATATGAATTTACTTGTTATGGAATTTTTTGAAGTTCTATATTCGCCAGACGCACGTGCGAGGTGTCAAAAGACGCGTCCCCGCGCGAGCTAGCGAGCTATGAAATTACTAGAATTATGTGCGATACAAAATTTTTGAGTTTTGGTCAAAAAACTGGTTTTTTGACTGAAAAATGTGAAAAAAACCTGGAATAACCACTACCAAACAGGACTCGGGGTGGCTGAGCGCGCACCGGAATACAGGTAAGGCAGGTAGGTATCTATTGAAACTACTATTAACGATGGTTCGGATAAGAATTTTGAGATAAAATTAGTTTTTGAAAATTCCTTCAAAAATCTCACAAAAATTGCTAAGTCGATATACGAAAATATTTTTTCGCGTAATTGTCAATTTTTATTAGTCAAACCGTTGTACGGAACCTATTTAAGATTGATTTGGCTGAAAACAGCTTCAAAATGCGTCACCTGGATGCAAAGTTATAACGATTTGATGTAATTATTGTCTAGCTAAGGTGGATTTCGTATATATATGAATTTACTTGTTATGGAATTTTTTGAAGTTCTATATTCGCCAGACGCACGTGCGAGGTGTCAAAAGACGCGTCCCCGCGCGAGCTAGCGAGCTATGAAATTACTAGAATTATGTGCGATACAAAATTTTTGAGTTTTGGTCAAAAAACTGGTTTTTTGACTGAAAAATGTGAAAAAAACCTGGAATAACCACTACCAAACAGGACTCGGGGTGGCTGAGCGCGCACCGGAATACAGGTAAGGCAGGTAGGTATCTATTGAAACTACTATTAACGATGGTTCGGATAAGAATTTTGAGATAAAATTAGTTTTTGAAAATTCCTTCAAAAATCTCACAAAAATTGCTAAGTCGATATACGAAAATATTTTTTCGCGTAATTGTCAATTTTTATTAGTCAAACCGTTGTACGGAACCTATTTAAGATTGATTTGGCTGAAAACAGCTTCAAAATGCGTCACCTGGATGCAAAGTTATAACGATTTGATGTAATTATTGTCTAGCTAAGGTGGATTTCGTATATATATGAATTTACTTGTTATGGAATTTTTTGAAGTTCTATATTCGCCAGACGCACGTGCGAGGTGTCAAAAGACGCGTCCCCGCGCGAGCTAGCGAGCTATGAAATTACTAGAATTATGTGCGATACAAAATTTTTGAGTTTTGGTCAAAAAACTGGTTTTTTGACTGAAAAATGTGAAAAAAACCTGGAATAACCACTACCAAACAGGACTCGGGGTGGCTGAGCGCGCACCGGAATACAGGTAAGGCAGGTAGGTATCTATTGAAACTACTATTAACGATGGTTCGGATAAGAATTTTGAGATAAAATTAGTTTTTGAAAATTCCTTCAAAAATCTCACAAAAATTGCTAAGTCGATATACGAAAATATTTTTTCGCGTAATTGTCAATTTTTATTAGTCAAACCGTTGTACGGAACCTATTTAAGATTGATTTGGCTGAAAACAGCTTCAAAATGCGTCACCTGGATGCAAAGTTATAACGATTTGATGTAATTATTGTCTAGCTAAGGTGGATTTCGTATATATATGAATTTACTTGTTATGGAATTTTTTGAAGTTCTATATTCGCCAGACGCACGTGCGAGGTGTCAAAAGACGCGTCCCCGCGCGAGCTAGCGAGCTATGAAATTACTAGAATTATGTGCGATACAAAATTTTTGAGTTTTGGTCAAAAAACTGGTTTTTTGACTGAAAAATGTGAAAAAAACCTGGAATAACCACTACCAAACAGGACTCGGGGTGGCTGAGCGCGCACCGGAATACAGGTAAGGCAGGTAGGTATCTATTGAAACTACTATTAACGATGGTTCGGATAAGAATTTTGAGATAAAATTAGTTTTTGAAAATTCCTTCAAAAATCTCACAAAAATTGCTAAGTCGATATACGAAAATATTTTTTCGCGTAATTGTCAATTTTTATTAGTCAAACCGTTGTACGGAACCTATTTAAGATTGATTTGGCTGAAAACAGCTTCAAAATGCGTCACCTGGATGCAAAGTTATAACGATTTGATGTAATTATTGTCTAGCTTTTTTTTTTTTTTTTTTTTTTTTGGTGGGAAATCATCAAATAACTTCTCCCGCTCTGGGCGGAGCGAGAGGGAGTGTCAGACTTTTACTGACTAAAACCCACCGTGTTCCTTCAGATGCCTGTGTGCCAGAGCCACGATATCCCTTTCGGACAGGCTCGTAACCCTGGCAGGCATTGGCCCTTTCGGACCCCGTCAATTGGTGCTGACGTCTCTTTGAGGCGCGCGTGGAACACAACGCGCCGTCGACCCGGGCCTGGTCCTTATCGGACGGCGAGCTACCCATCGCTCACCGTCCGCAAGCCCGCGCCTACGGTGGCCGGGAATCCGCCTGCGATTCCCGACGCCCAGGGCGTCTCCTGCGGCGACTTAGGGCGGAAGGGCGGGCACCCTGCCTCACCCTCATGCGCTCCGCCTCCTCCTTCGCGAGCATTACTGTTTCGCAGAAGGAGGTGACGGCCTCCCATGCACTCTCGCTCCGAACCATGGCCTGAACCAGGGCCGGACGCGAGAGATCGTCGCCGCCGATCGCCTCCGTGAGGACACGGCGGTGCTCCGCCCAAGCAGGGCAGACCTCCACCGTATGCTCCACCGTGTCCTCCGGGCGATCCACACAGTGGTGACACCCGGGCGTTTCCTCCCGCTTTATCCTGAACAGGAACCTCCCGAAACAACCGTGTCCGGTGAGGACCTGCGTCAGGCGGAAGGTGAGGACGCCGTGGCGCCTCTCTAGCCACTCCTCAAAGAGGGGACTTACCGCCGCAATTGTGGCGTGCCCAGCACTGGGTTGCGACAATCGCACTTTCCATGTCGCCATGAGATCCTGCCGGAGCTCCGTCCGCTGTGCCGCGATTTGTTGCGGCAGCGGAGTTTCACCCCGGCGTTTCGCCTCTTCGCGCCACACCCACATGTGCGCGAGGACTTTCGCCTCCAGATCCCATGGCGGCAGTCCGGCAAGGAGGCTCGCCGCCTCACGGGAGACCGTGCGGTAACCCCGTACCAGCCTGATGGCCATGACCCTTTGGGACGCGTTCAACCGCTGGGCTGGTCGCAGCCTCAGTGAACGCGCCCACACCGGTGCCCCGTAAAGGGCCATGGACCGCACGATCCCCGCGTAGAGCCTCCGGCAGGAGGCGTTTGGACCCCCCAGATTGGGCAGGAGCCGCTTCAAGGCAGCCCCGGCCCGCTCCAGTCTGGGAGCCAAACGTCGGAAGTGCTCGACGAAGTTCCACCGGCTGTCGAGGACGAGTCCCAGGTACTTCATCGTCACATCGACGCCGATGTGAACCCCTCCCGCCGTTATCTGGGAACCCGACAGTGGCGCGTTCCGAGGACCATAAAAACACATGGCCTCGGACTTGTGCAATGCCACCTCGAGTCCCAATTGCCGGATCCTATCGACGATTGTCGCAACCCCACGTTCCGCCAGTTCGGCCGCCGCCTGATGTGAACTCCCCTGTGCCAGGACCAGCGTGTCGTCAGCGTAGCAGACTACGCTGACGCCACTGGGGAGGTCAGCGCGCAGCACCCAGTCGTACCCGATGTCCCACAGATGCGGCCCCAGAACCGATCCCTGTGGGACACCGCACGACATCTCTCGCCGGTTCCACTCTCCTTGGTGACCGGGGTAGATGACGGCCCTGTCCGTCAAATAGGCCTCGACCACGCGACAGAGGTAGGTCGGCATCCGGTGATACCGAAGTGCCTCCCTGATGCAGCTCCAGGGCAGGGTGTTAAACGCATTGGCGATGTCAAGAGACACCGCCAAGACGACCCCACCCCGGGCCACAGCATCCCCCGTCGTGAGGGCTCGAACGCGCATGATGGCATCCACCGTAGAGCGCCCCTTGCGGAAACCAAACTGGCTCTCCGCCAAATCCGGCCCCACCCGTACCAGCCGCCCGACAAGGCGGTCTGCAATGACTCTTTCAAAGAGCTTGCCCACCTCGTCGAGCAGCACGATGGGCCGGTAAGCGGACGGAGAGTCCGCTGGGCGCCCCGGCTTCTTAATGAGGACCAGTTTCCCCGTCTTCCAACGAAGTGGGAACTGGCCCCTCTCCATGCATGCGCTTAGGAGCCCCCTTAGTCGAGGCCCGAGAGCCTCTGAGGCCAGAACCCAGGCTTTTCCAGGCAAGCCGTCGGGTCCTGGGGCGGTATTCTTGGCATTCAGCCTACGTACCGCCACTCTCAAATCTACCTCGGTCACCTCCGAAGCATCGTCGTCGTCGTCGGCGGTGTGGTCCGCATTGGGCACCGCAGGAGGCGGAGCCATGGGCGGGGGAGTATGTTCCCCTCGCGAAGGGAACAGAG
The DNA here is from genome assembly GCA_948098905.1 of Tiliacea aurago. Classification (NCBI taxonomy): domain Eukaryota; kingdom Metazoa; phylum Arthropoda; class Insecta; order Lepidoptera; family Noctuidae; genus Tiliacea; species Tiliacea aurago. Next base: position 14,620 of record CANUEV010000004.1, read on the forward strand.
CGCTCACCACGTCCTCCACGAGCTGGGGCCGGAGACTCTGCGTCAGCGGGGGAGCCCATGGGCGGAGTTTATCCCGCACCATATTATAGGGGCGTCCCCACGGGTCTCCGTCGATGATCTCCAGCGACTGCTCGCGGGAGAGACCTCTGGCCCGCTGGATCTCCTCTTGGAGGGCGTTCTTCGCCGCTCTGTAACCCTCGTACAGCTCCGCCTGAATGGCTACCGTATCCGGAGGGCGGATACGGAGCCTGCGGTGCCTGGCATACCGGCGTCGCGCAGCAACGCACGCCTCGCGTAAAGCGGTCAGCTCGCGCGACCACCAGCACACCTGGCGCCGGGCACGTCCGGGCTGGACCCGGGGCATTGCCACGTCACAGATGTTGGACATGGCCTCCCGGAACCACTCCGCCTCGTCGTTGATGTCGGCAGGCCTGTCCGATGATGACACCCAGGCCTGCACGATCGAGGCTTCCAGGAGGAGCTCCCGGTCCAGCTGCTTCAGCGCCCACCGCGGACCACTCGGGGCCTGTCGGACCGGCGCGCTCGAGGTCGGGGCGGAGACGTCAAACCGGATGTACCGGTGATCGGAGTATGTCTCCACCCTCTCCATGACGCGCCAGTCGATGACACGCGGCGACAGAGCGGGGCTGGCGAACGAGATGTCCACCACAGATTCACCCCGCATTCGCACACACGTGGGGACAGAACCCCGGTTTAGGACGACCAGGCCTGTCTCCAGAGCCCAGTCCTCCACCATCCTGCCCCGTGTGTCCGTATACCGGGAACCCCAAGCCACGTTTTTGGCATTGAAGTCCCCGAGGACGAACACGGGGAGGGGATGGTACCCGACGACGACGACTCTCAGCTCCCGAAGGGAGTTGTGGAACTCGGCGAGAGTTCGGTTCGGGGAGAAGTATACTCCTACCACGACAATCTCCCCGAACCGTGCTGCTACGCAACCCTGTCCCCTCTTGACGGCCTCGAGGGACAGGGTACCGGCGGCGGCCGACGAAATTAGGGTCACTGAGCCGCTCAGGTCCTCCACCCAGTCATCCCTGGGCGGAACATAGTACGGCTCAGCGACCACGGCGATGTTAATCGACCACTGCGCCATGCTCTGGAGCAACAGATCCTGAGCGGCGGCGCAGTGGTTGATGTTCGCCTGGAGGAGGCGTAATGGGGCCATTTATTGGCAATCCATTTGAGCTTCCTCCCGGGCCCCCTGAGATGGCCCTGCCGCGGTGTTAGCGGCGGTGACGACGGTAGAGGCGGCAACGGCGGCTGCAATGGTGGCGGCTGCGGCGGTGACGACGGTTGTTGAGGGCTTGCCCCTTCCCTTGGGTTTTGGGGGGGGAGCGCAGGCCTTACCTCCAGCCCGGTGATCGGCCGGCTTGCCAGCCGCCGCACATGCAAAACAGTGCGGCGTGGCATCACAAGAGGCGGCCTTGTGACCGGGCTGACCACAGCGGAAGCAGTGGTCGCTGCGGTCCACCTCTGAGGTGCAGCATACTCCCACGTGGTGACCCACCCGGCAGCGGAAACACCTCAGAGGTCTGGGTTCCAGCAGTTTCACCTGCGCGGATACCCAGCCCACCCGGAGCCTTCGGCCCTCCCCGGCTATTTTTTGGGCCACCGACACGGGGCAGCTCACCGTTATGGTTTGCATGCCCGTGGTGTCAGGACGGATGGTGCCTGCCCGCACCTGCTCGGCAGAGCACCCCCCAGTCCTAGCCACGGCGGCCACAACGTCGTCCGCCGTCACGCAGTCGTCCAGGCCCAGGATGCGCATTTCAGCGGACTTAGTTGGTCTGGACACTCGGACCTCCTCCGCATCGAGGGACGCCCTAAGTCTTTCGGCCAGGGCGTCAGCGGTCGGGCCGCTGGCCGCACCGGGGATCTCGAGCATCCGGGCCCCCGTTGCCGTCACCTTCATTCTGAAGCCCTCGGTGACACCGATCTCCTCGAGGTTGACCGCCTTCCACGCCTTGGTGAGCACTTCGCGGTACGACACGCCCCTCTTTTCCGCTTCCGGCTGTAGTGTTATCACTACGGCTGCGGACTTCGGGGCGCGGAGCCTACCTGCGGCACTACGCTTCTTGCGTTGCTGCCGCCTCTCCTTCTTTTTGGCCGCCCTAGCTGCCTTTCCCGCCTTCCTGCTCTCCCCAGCTACCTGCCATTCGGCATCGGCCGTAGAGGAATTTGGGGGCGGAGGCGGGGGCGACCCTCCTGCCGCGACGGCGGGGACCTTCACCTTCTGCGCAGCCGTCCCACCCTTCTTGGGCTTGGGCGGCGCCTCTTTCGCCGGAGGCGCGGGTTTGGCCGCGGCCTTGGCCGCAGGCTTAGCCGCAGGCTTAGCTGCAGGCTTAGCCGCGGGCGTGACCGAGGCAGCCACTGTGGCGGCAAAAGTGGCCGGCCTGCTCGCCGCTAGCGGTGGGCGAAGGACAATTCCCTCCAGTACAGAGAACCGGCTGCTGAGTGCAGCCAGCTCCTGCCGCACCAGGGTCAGAACCCGGTCCTCCGCCGGCAAGGGCAGGCCTTGCCCATGCTGCGCTCCCCCCTGGGGCACCTCCCGGGGTCCAGCTCCTCGGAGCTGGGCCAGGTCCGCTCGGAGCTCCTCATTCTCCTTTCGGAGAAGCTCCATGGCGGCTGTCAAGCGGCCAAACTCGTCTGACGAAGGCCCGGCTTGAAGGGCTTTCGCTGCCGTCAAAATGGAGGCCGTGGCAGTGGGTACGATCTTGTCCTTGGAGGACTGTATCCTCTTCAAGGCCACACCCCTGATCGCGGCTACCACGACCTCCTCGAAGCTACTGGCCGCTCCCTTCACCTTGGAGCTGCCAGCGGCTTCCGGCTCACCGCCCGAGGACTCGGAGAGGGCCGCCTTGCGGCTGGTCTCTCCGAGTTGAACCTCCTGTTCCATCGGTTCTTGGGTGGTGAGCCCTCTGCCTACCCCCCGTTTCCGAGCTCCGCCCCGGCTGCTGATTTTTTTGCGAGCCGTGTTTGGTCCATCTTCAGAGGACGACCCCTGGCCGTCCCCTGGTTTAGAGCGCTTGAAGAATTTACTCTTCCCTGCAGCCCCCTCATCAACGCGCGCCAGGCTCTTAAAAGAGCCCTTCGCGCCCTTCGCGCCAGATGCGGCGTCGGACTCCGACTCCGCATCACTCCACTCCTCTCCTACGTCTTCTGGTTTTTGGTTTTTTTGTGTTTCATTTTCCATACTTATTCCCACGAGTGTGGGGGATCTAAAAAGTCATTCCTAGGGTTACCCCCTGTGCCTAGGTAAGTGTGACATTTGTAACCCAACCCAGGGATTCCACTGGTCCCTGGCTGGGGGTGCGCTAACGACTGATGCGCCACCTATAACTACAAGTTACAGATGACACTACTCCTCAGCCATTCGTACCCTCGCCGCGCACCAAAACTTGGTATTAGAGGAATTTTTTATAGAGGTTTACATCCTCGCGATCCGGGCGACCAAGCCAAGATCCTCGTCCCGTTCCGAGTCACAAAACATGACCGTGATCTCTTTCCGGATTACGATTTCGACGCTGCTAGCTCGTTGGCAGGGTGAGTGCACAACGAGCACCGCCCCAGCTTCTCCTAAATGGAGAAACGTCCTCCTGTTTTGGCCGATATTGGGCCCGTCCTTCGCGGACTATCCCGTCCCCGACTAACCTAACTTACCCTAACCTAATTATATGTGCATTTTTATTCTAACTCTAAACTTATAATATTTAACCTATCTTAATTATATTTACATAATATATATACAATATATATAAATATCTATCCTAACTTAACCTAACCAGTGGGCTCATCCACCGCGGACTGTACCGTCCGCCTTCCCACTCTGGGTCCGCTCGACCTCCCTCTGTTAACAGAGGGGGGAGTGGACGACCGCCGATTGGCCTCACGAGACCCAAGAGCCCTAGGCTCTCCCCCCCACGCAGAAATCCGCCGCAGTCAATACCCTCTCCGACATGGAGAGACTATTGGCCGCGCCCAGGGTGCACCGGCCCGACGACTGCTCTTTCCCCCGAACGTGTTCGCAAGGAACGAGCAGCAGTCAGGCACACGAGGAGGTTTTCTGCACGCACCCCAATTATTGTCTAGCTAAGGTGGATTTCGTATATATATGAATTTACTTGTTATGGAATTTTTTGAAGTTCTATATTCGCCAGACGCACGTGCGAGGTGTCAAAAGACGCGTCCCCGCGCGAGCTAGCGAGCTATGAAATTACTAGAATTATGTGCGATACAAAATTTTTGAGTTTTGGTCAAAAAACTGGTTTTTTGACTGAAAAATGTGAAAAAAACCTGGAATAACCACTACCAAACAGGACTCGGGGTGGCTGAGCGCGCACCGGAATACAGGTAAGGCAGGTAGGTATCTATTGAAACTACTATTAACGATGGTTCGGATAAGAATTTTGAGATAAAATTAGTTTTTGAAAATTCCTTCAAAAATCTCACAAAAATTGCTAAGTCGATATACGAAAATATTTTTTCGCGTAATTGTCAATTTTTATTAGTCAAACCGTTGTACGGAACCTATTTAAGATTGATTTGGCTGAAAACAGCTTCAAAATGCGTCACCTGGATGCAAAGTTATAACGATTTGATGTAATTATTGTCTAGCTAAGGTGGATTTCGTATATATATGAATTTACTTGTTATGGAATTTTTTGAAGTTCTATATTCGCCAGACGCACGTGCGAGGTGTCAAAAGACGCGTCCCCGCGCGAGCTAGCGAGCTATGAAATTACTAGAATTATGTGCGATACAAAATTTTTGAGTTTTGGTCAAAAAACTGGTTTTTTGACTGAAAAATGTGAAAAAAACCTGGAATAACCACTACCAAACAGGACTCGGGGTGGCTGAGCGCGCACCGGAATACAGGTAAGGCAGGTAGGTATCTATTGAAACTACTATTAACGATGGTTCGGATAAGAATTTTGAGATAAAATTAGTTTTTGAAAATTCCTTCAAAAATCTCACAAAAATTGCTAAGTCGATATACGAAAATATTTTTTCGCGTAATTGTCAATTTTTATTAGTCAAACCGTTGTACGGAACCTATTTAAGATTGATTTGGCTGAAAACAGCTTCAAAATGCGTCACCTGGATGCAAAGTTATAACGATTTGATGTAATTATTGTCTAGCTAAGGTGGATTTCGTATATATATGAATTTACTTGTTATGGAATTTTTTGAAGTTCTATATTCGCCAGACGCACGTGCGAGGTGTCAAAAGACGCGTCCCCGCGCGAGCTAGCGAGCTATGAAATTACTAGAATTATGTGCGATACAAAATTTTTGAGTTTTGGTCAAAAAACTGGTTTTTTGACTGAAAAATGTGAAAAAAACCTGGAATAACCACTACCAAACAGGACTCGGGGTGGCTGAGCGCGCACCGGAATACAGGTAAGGCAGGTAGGTATCTATTGAAACTACTATTAACGATGGTTCGGATAAGAATTTTGAGATAAAATTAGTTTTTGAAAATTCCTTCAAAAATCTCACAAAAATTGCTAAGTCGATATACGAAAATATTTTTTCGCGTAATTGTCAATTTTTATTAGTCAAACCGTTGTACGGAACCTATTTAAGATTGATTTGGCTGAAAACAGCTTCAAAATGCGTCACCTGGATGCAAAGTTATAACGATTTGATGTAATTATTGTCTAGCTAAGGTGGATTTCGTATATATATGAATTTACTTGTTATGGAATTTTTTGAAGTTCTATATTCGCCAGACGCACGTGCGAGGTGTCAAAAGACGCGTCCCCGCGCGAGCTAGCGAGCTATGAAATTACTAGAATTATGTGCGATACAAAATTTTTGAGTTTTGGTCAAAAAACTGGTTTTTTGACTGAAAAATGTGAAAAAAACCTGGAATAACCACTACCAAACAGGACTCGGGGTGGCTGAGCGCGCACCGGAATACAGGTAAGGCAGGTAGGTATCTATTGAAACTACTATTAACGATGGTTCGGATAAGAATTTTGAGATAAAATTAGTTTTTGAAAATTCCTTCAAAAATCTCACAAAAATTGCTAAGTCGATATACGAAAATATTTTTTCGCGTAATTGTCAATTTTTATTAGTCAAACCGTTGTACGGAACCTATTTAAGATTGATTTGGCTGAAAACAGCTTCAAAATGCGTCACCTGGATGCAAAGTTATAACGATTTGATGTAATTATTGTCTAGCTAAGGTGGATTTCGTATATATATGAATTTACTTGTTATGGAATTTTTTGAAGTTCTATATTCGCCAGACGCACGTGCGAGGTGTCAAAAGACGCGTCCCCGCGCGAGCTAGCGAGCTATGAAATTACTAGAATTATGTGCGATACAAAATTTTTGAGTTTTGGTCAAAAAACTGGTTTTTTGACTGAAAAATGTGAAAAAAACCTGGAATAACCACTACCAAACAGGACTCGGGGTGGCTGAGCGCGCACCGGAATACAGGTAAGGCAGGTAGGTATCTATTGAAACTACTATTAACGATGGTTCGGATAAGAATTTTGAGATAAAATTAGTTTTTGAAAATTCCTTCAAAAATCTCACAAAAATTGCTAAGTCGATATACGAAAATATTTTTTCGCGTAATTGTCAATTTTTATTAGTCAAACCGTTGTACGGAACCTATTTAAGATTGATTTGGCTGAAAACAGCTTCAAAATGCGTCACCTGGATGCAAAGTTATAACGATTTGATGTAATTATTGTCTAGCTAAGGTGGATTTCGTATATATATGAATTTACTTGTTATGGAATTTTTTGAAGTTCTATATTCGCCAGACGCACGTGCGAGGTGTCAAAAGACGCGTCCCCGCGCGAGCTAGCGAGCTATGAAATTACTAGAATTATGTGCGATACAAAATTTTTGAGTTTTGGTCAAAAAACTGGTTTTTTGACTGAAAAATGTGAAAAAAACCTGGAATAACCACTACCAAACAGGACTCGGGGTGGCTGAGCGCGCACCGGAATACAGGTAAGGCAGGTAGGTATCTATTGAAACTACTATTAACGATGGTTCGGATAAGAATTTTGAGATAAAATTAGTTTTTGAAAATTCCTTCAAAAATCTCACAAAAATTGCTAAGTCGATATACGAAAATATTTTTTCGCGTAATTGTCAATTTTTATTAGTCAAACCGTTGTACGGAACCTATTTAAGATTGATTTGGCTGAAAACAGCTTCAAAATGCGTCACCTGGATGCAAAGTTATAACGATTTGATGTAATTATTGTCTAGCTAAGGTGGATTTCGTATATATATGAATTTACTTGTTATGGAATTTTTTGAAGTTCTATATTCGCCAGACGCACGTGCGAGGTGTCAAAAGACGCGTCCCCGCGCGAGCTAGCGAGCTATGAAATTACTAGAATTATGTGCGATACAAAATTTTTGAGTTTTGGTCAAAAAACTGGTTTTTTGACTGAAAAATGTGAAAAAAACCTGGAATAACCACTACCAAACAGGACTCGGGGTGGCTGAGCGCGCACCGGAATACAGGTAAGGCAGGTAGGTATCTATTGAAACTACTATTAACGATGGTTCGGATAAGAATTTTGAGATAAAATTAGTTTTTGAAAATTCCTTCAAAAATCTCACAAAAATTGCTAAGTCGATATACGAAAATATTTTTTCGCGTAATTGTCAATTTTTATTAGTCAAACCGTTGTACGGAACCTATTTAAGATTGATTTGGCTGAAAACAGCTTCAAAATGCGTCACCTGGATGCAAAGTTATAACGATTTGATGTAATTATTGTCTAGCTAAGGTGGATTTCGTATATATATGAATTTACTTGTTATGGAATTTTTTGAAGTTCTATATTCGCCAGACGCACGTGCGAGGTGTCAAAAGACGCGTCTCCGCGCGAGCTAGCGAGCTATGAAATTACTAGAATTATGTGCGATACAAAATTTTTGAGTTTTGGTCAAAAAACTGGTTTTTTGACTGAAAAATGTGAAAAAACCTGGAATAACCACTACCAAACAGGACTCGGGGTGGCTGAGCGCGCACCGGAATACAGGTAAGGCAGGTAGGTATCTATTGAAACTACTATTAACGATGGTTCGGATAAGAATTTTGAGATAAAATTAGTTTTTGAAAATTCCTTCAAAAATCTCACAAAAATTGCTAAGTCGATATACGAAAATATTTTTTCGCGTAATTGTCAATTTTTATTAGTCAAACCGTTGTACGGAACCTATTTAAGATTGATTTGGCTGAAAACAGCTTCAAAATGCGTCACCTGGATGCAAAGTTATAACGATTTGATGTAATTATTGTCTAGCTAAGGTGGATTTCGTATATATATGAATTTACTTGTTATGGAATTTTTTGAAGTTCTATATTCGCCAGACGCACGTGCGAGGTGTCAAAAGACGCGTCCCCGCGCGAGCTAGCGAGCTATGAAATTACTAGAATTATGTGCGATACAAAATTTTTGAGTTTTGGTCAAAAAACTGGTTTTTTGACTGAAAAATGTGAAAAAAACCTGGAATAACCACTACCAAACAGGACTCGGGGTGGCTGAGCGCGCACCGGAATACAGGTAAGGCAGGTAGGTATCTATTGAAACTACTATTAACGATGGTTCGGATAAGAATTTTGAGATAAAATTAGTTTTTGAAAATTCCTTCAAAAATCTCACAAAAATTGCTAAGTCGATATACGAAAATATTTTTTCGCGTAATTGTCAATTTTTATTAGTCAAACCGTTGTACGGAACCTATTTAAGATTGATTTGGCTGAAAACAGCTTCAAAATGCGTCACCTGGATGCAAAGTTATAACGATTTGATGTAATTATTGTCTAGCTAAGGTGGATTTCGTATATATATGAATTTACTTGTTATGGAATTTTTTGAAGTTCTATATTCGCCAGACGCACGTGCGAGGTGTCAAAAGACGCGTCCCCGCGCGAGCTAGCGAGCTATGAAATTACTAGAATTATGTGCGATACAAAATTTTTGAGTTTTGGTCAAAAAACTGGTTTTTTGACTGAAAAATGTGAAAAAAACCTGGAATAACCACTACCAAACAGGACTCGGGGTGGCTGAGCGCGCACCGGAATACAGGTAAGGCAGGTAGGTATCTATTGAAACTACTATTAACGATGGTTCGGATAAGAATTTTGAGATAAAATTAGTTTTTGAAAATTCCTTCAAAAATCTCACAAAAATTGCTAAGTCGATATACGAAAATATTTTTTCGCGTAATTGTCAATTTTTATTAGTCAAACCGTTGTACGGAACCTATTTAAGATTGATTTGGCTGAAAACAGCTTCAAAATGCGTCACCTGGATGCAAAGTTATAACGATTTGATGTAATTATTGTCTAGCTAAGGTGGATTTCGTATATATATGAATTTACTTGTTATGGAATTTTTTGAAGTTCTATATTCGCCAGACGCACGTGCGAGGTGTCAAAAGACGCGTCCCCGCGCGAGCTAGCGAGCTATGAAATTACTAGAATTATGTGCGATACAAAATTTTTGAGTTTTGGTCAAAAAACTGGTTTTTTGACTGAAAAATGTGAAAAAAACCTGGAATAACCACTACCAAACAGGACTCGGGGTGGCTGAGCGCGCACCGGAATACAGGTAAGGCAGGTAGGTATCTATTGAAACTACTATTAACGATGGTTCGGATAAGAATTTTGAGATAAAATTAGTTTTTGAAAATTCCTTCAAAAAATCTCACAAAAATTGCTAAGTCGATATACGAAAATATTTTTTCGCGTAATTGTCAATTTTTATTAGTCAAACCGTTGTACGGAACCTATTTAAGATTGATTTGGCTGAAAACAGCTTCAAAATGCGTCACCTGGATGCAAAGTTATATAACGGTTAGGTTAGGTTAGGTTAGGTTAGGTTAGGTTAGGTTAGGTTAGGTTAGGTTAGGTTAGGTTAGGTTAGGTTAGGTTAGGTTAGGTTAGGTTAGGTTAGGTTAGGTTAGGTTAGGTTAGGTTAGGTTAGGTTAGGTTAGGTTAGGTTAGGTTAGGTTAGGTTAGGTTAGGTTAGGTTAGGTTAGGTTAGGTTAGGTTAGGTTAGGTTAGGTTAGGTTAGGTTAGGTTAGGTTAGGTTAGGTTAGGTTAGGTTAGGTTAGGTTAGGTTAGGTTAGGTTAGGTTAGGTTAGGTTAGGTTAGGTTAGGTTAGGTTAGGTTAGGTTAGGTTAGGTTAGGTTAGGTTAGGTTAGGTTAGGTTAGGTTAGGTTAGGTTAGGTTAGGTTAGGTTAGGTTAGGTTAGGTTAGGTTAGGTTAGGTTAGGTTAGGTTAGGTTAGGTTAGGTTAGGTTAGGTTAGGTTAGGTTAGGTTAGGTTAGGTTAGGTTAGGTTAGGTTAGGTTAGGTTAGGTTAGGTTAGGTTAGGTTAGGTTAGGTTAGGTTAGGTTAGGTTAGGTTAGGTTAGGTTAGGTTAGGTTAGGTTAGGTTAGGTTAGGGTAGGTTAGGTTAGGTTAGGTTAGGTTAGGTTAGGTTAGGTTAGGTTAGGTTAGGTTAGGTTAGGTTAGGTTAGGTTAGGTTAGGTTAGGTTAGGTTAGGTTTTTTTTTTTTTTTTTTTTTTTTTTGTTTTGGCAGGAGTGGGAAATCCTCATGGACGCCCAGACTGCCTCACTTATGAGCCAGTCTGGGCAGTGCCGGACTCTTACCGGCTAAAACCACACTCCTGCCCCACCTAGTGTCCCTCTGACGTAGTCAGAGACCTTATAATTGAAGTTTGTTAAAATTTTTCTGCATTTGCTCTTTTGGTTTTACTTAATTTTGAAGAGGTTTTTCTTATTTAAATGTAAGTCTTTGTTTTTAGTATATATTTCTTTATTTAATATTTTGTATTCTATTTAAAATCTATTTATTCGTTCTATGCTTTGTCTTTATATAAATGTATATATTAAAAGCATAGCTTTATACATCTTTGTTTCTGTTAATCACTTTTGTAGCTATTACTGTGCAGTATTCTAATAAAATATTTCTAAGTTTTCCGTTTGTCATTATTTTACTGAGGTTTTCCGTGTTTATCGCCACATCCATTCTTAATTCAGCGTTTAATCGCTCCGTTCCGTACGCAGGGCATTCAGTCAGAATATGAGAGACAGATTCTAGTGCATCCGGCTCGCAGATGCACGATGGGCTCCCCTTACACTTAAAACGATGCAGGTATTCTGAAAACCCACCGTGCCCGGTCAAAATCTGTGTGATCACTCCGGTCGGCTTTATTTTCCTAATTGTCTTGAAGGCATCGATCGCATCTGGGAGGAACATTCTAGTGACTGAGGCTGTTTCGCCGTTCTTATATCTCCGGTTCCATTCGTCGAGCGACCCCATACGGATCTGCCGCTTGACGAATGAAACCGGGCAGCGATCGTAGTCCGGCTTCCTTTTTAGCTTAAGTGCAGCTTCTTTGGCGAGGTGGTCTGCGCGTTCATTGCCTTTCAGCCCGGCGTGAGCCTTTACCCAGAACAAGGAAACATCTTTGCTCTGGGATAAAGCCGCGCCCACGTTCGCTCTTGCCTCAACAGCCAGGGCGTGGAGGGAACCTTGGTTCGTGACTGTTTGAAGTGCTGCCTTTGAGTCACTATAGATTCCAAAGGTTCCCTCTTTGCGCTTGAGGATTTCCCTCGTAGCTACGCATATGGCCAGGAGTTCCGCCTGGTAGACCGTGCAACACGACGGCAAGCTAAGCTTTATGGACTTGGTCTCGGCATCGCTGTCCCAAAGTGACAGCGCCGCTCCGACCTTGCCCTCGATCTTGCTGCCGTCGGTGAAGAGCCGGACCGCCTGGCTGTTATGGGCATCTACGTGAGACTGGTCCTCCAGGCTCACGAACCCCATGGCCATATGTTTCGCCGGATGTGGAGTCTCTGCAAATGCCACCACACTCTCCACTTCCCTGCCCGCCAGGGCTGGCTGGGGCACCCCCCTCTTTGCCTCATACAGAGCGGCTGCTTCCTGTATTCGGAGGTCAAGTGGAAGTATCCCAGCCAGCACCAGGGACGCGTTCAGCGAAACGGTGCGGTAGGACTTGCAGAGCTTTTGGGCAAATCCTCGCTGGACTGTGTTTAGCATTCTCTGCACTCCAACCTTTTTTGTTGCCGGCGCCCAAGCGCTAGCAGCGTACATCACTACCGGCTCCACCGCCGCGGTGTAGATGATCCGTATGACCTCCGGGTGCAGACCCCAGCTCACTTTGGCCGCTCTAGATAGCTGCTTGTAGATATTTGCAGCTTTTCTACACACGAGAGCGGCGTGGCTGTTAAAAGTAAGCTGGTGGTCGATTGTGAGCCCCAGTATTTTTATTTCCTTAGACATGCCAATGTCGACCCCGCCCATGCTCAGAAGTGGGACATCGTGCTTTAGCTTCCTGGTTACTACCATTGCACAGGTTTTATGTGGTGCAAACTTCAGCTTATTTCGAATGCCCCATCTCCGAACATACTCGAGGGCGGAATTGGCATGTCTTTGAACCTCCAATGCTGTGTCACCGTCGAAGATCATGACCACATCGTCGGCGAAAGCCTGGCAGTGAACTCCCAGCTCTTCCAGCCCCTTCAGCAAAGGGTCCAACACCAGGTTCCAAAGGATCGGACCGCCAATCGAACCCTGCACGCAACCCTTTTCCGTAGTCCTGTGACACTCCGCTCCGGCGTACCTAACACGGACACTCCTACCAGTCAGGTAGCTGTCCAGCATCCGTCTGATATTCACCGGGCACTTTTCCTCAGCCAGTCTGGTCCTGATGGCCGGCCACCATGCACTGTCGAAGGCTCCCTCTATGTCAAGTGACACAACAGTGATCAGCTTCTTTTGATTCAGCTTGGTTTTGATATGTTGTATCATGGTGTAGAGGGAGTCCTCGGTGCTCTTCTGTGGCATGAAGCCAAACTGACGAGTACTCAACCGCGGGATCAGATGCCACTTCAACCTTGCTACCAACATTTTTTCGAGGACTTTGCCCAGGACCGGTAGGAGGCCGATAGGCCTGTAGGACTTTGGGGTGGTGTAGCATTCCTTTCCTGGCTTCCGGAGTACCACCACTGTAGCCACTTTCCAGGCCCCGGGGAAGTAGCCCTGCTCGAGGCACTTGTTGGCCAGTGCAAGAAACATCCCCGGGTCCCGGAATATGGCTTGGGCACAGATATCGGCAGTTAGACCATCCGCCCCAGGTGCCTTCTTCGGGTTAAAACTTTCCACCGCGGTTTTTAGCTCCTGATGTGTAAACGGTGGGTCATGGTGTTCATCATGCGTCCACTCGTTTACACGACTGGCCGCTTCTCGCGTCCGACGGTGGTCGTCGTTATCCTCCTCTTCCGGGTCTTCGGGGTAGAAGGTCCTTGCTAGCAGTGATGCCGAATCCGTACCATCGAGTGGCACTCCATCCTTCACCAATGGCAAATCCTCGTACCTTTTGGCGGTCCGTCCTATGACCCTGTAGATCCCTTCCCAAACTCCTTCCTTGTTTTGTTTTTCACAAAAACCCTTCCAGCTACTAACTTGTGCCTTTTTAGCTTCAAGTTCATAATGCTCTTTTGCTTGCAGGTACTCTTCGACAACTTTATCTCTCCGGACTGGTGCAGCGCATCGAATGCGGCGTCTCTTAGTGTTAACCCCGTTCATCATGTCAGCAAGCTCGTTGGACCACCACGGCATTGTAAGTATGTCTTTATTTTTAATTTTTTCCAAAGTTTCTTCGCACGTTTCGGTTATGATTTCTATATAATTGTGTACACTATTTTCTAATTCTGTTTTATTGTTAATTTGACTGATTTCTATGGAGTTTAAATTTAAATCGGCTTTTAATTGGGCCAGTTTCTCATGAAACTGGCTCCAATTTGCTTTCCTTGTGTTGTAAATCCTCGTGGTTCTTTTGATATTAAGTCCTTTTGATTTTTGAAGGTTAATACTGAATACAATACCGTTGTGGTCCGAGCCTGTGATGCCTTCCTCAACTTTCCAGTCATCCACCAGGTTCAGCATGTCCGTTGAGCATGCTGTAACGTCTACGAAGCTGGTGAATGACTTTCCACCCCTGATGGTGTCAAAAGTTGGCGTGTTCCCAACGTTGAGCACCTGCAAGCACATTTCGTCCAAAGTCCCCGACATTTCCTCACCCCTGCTATCCACCACTAAGCTACCCCACCAGGTGCTCTTCGCGTTTGCGTCACCTCCCATAATTATTTTAGTGGCACCAATTTCCTTGCGAATCTGCAAAAGCTGCTCCAGGTACGGTTGTATGGGCTGGTCTGGTTCAAAGTAGAACGAGACTACTGCGATTTCCCAGGCGCTGGTTCGGATCCTCACCACCGTGATGTTATTGGTGGTGAGTTTTGGACACTGTGTTACGTCGAGGTCGTGATCGAAGACGACTATTGCCGCCTTCACAGTTCCACTTCCTTGTTCCGCGCACTGGTAGATTCTCGCTCCCCGGTAGTCTCTCATCCTTTAGGTAGGTACTTCACTCCCATCCTCAGGTCGTCCGCAGTCACGTCCCCAATCAGGTGACTGTTTTGGCGTTTTAAGGCGTCAATAAACTCCTCGTCTGAGTGGCACGAGAGGACATCCTTGGCGATGATGAGAGGATTTTTGTTCTTCACCTCTTCCACCATTAGATTTCCGGCCTTTTTAATCCTCTCGGTCACCTTAGTCAGCTCCTCCCTCGTCCTAAAGCCGACCACCACCTTTTGGTCCCTCGCCTTCCGCACTCTCTCCACCCTGGTTCCCTCATTCCTGGCATCCACCGCCGTCCTCAGCTTTTCAAGAACCTCTTCCCCGGTGTCTTTGTCATCGACCGATGACACAATCACCGAGTGAAGAGGCTCCTGGAAGTGCCGCTTCGGGGCGGCAGCCATCTCCGCAAACGAGGGCCCCTGTCCTGCGACAAAGCGAGGCACCTGTTTCAGGTGCTCCGACAGAGCCAATGTGTGCAGCTGGCATTTCTCCAACGCCTCATTGTGCTGCTGGAGGTTTTCCATTAGCTGCATCATGAGCGCTGTCGGTTCACCTGAGGTCGGCATGGGGTCGTTATTTAAAATGATTGGCGCGGCTGCTGGTTGGACTGCAGGTGCGACTGCAGGCGCCGGTGTGACATAGACTTTGCTCCGCTCTGACTCCTTGACCAGCTCAAAGAGCCTGTCGACCGCACTCACCACCTCCGTCTTTATTTCCGTCTTGAGGTTGCGAGAGTTGTTAAGATGGAGTTTTGCTTTATTTAAGCAAGCTCTCGCCTCCGCTGTCCGGTTGAGGTAATTGGACTCGGGCCTCTTTGGCGGCTTTTCGGTGCCCACGGGTACCCGTGCGCGTCGGCGCGCCTCCAGAGTGCTGGTTGCAGGTGGCGTGGCATCACGTTTCGGGTTTGCCGGGGACTTTGCCTGGGGCTCAGATTTCCCGGCCTCCCATTCCCCGATACTGCGTCGTACGCTGGGAGGGGACGGTCCAGCCTTCTCTGACGAACGCGGCGATCCCCCGGAGCCCGGCGAGCAAGCGTCATTTTTTGCTGGTGTACGCAGCATGGCGGAGGTTGAGGTGAAGGTGAGATTCATAAACTGTCACTAGCCAGAGGTCACTGGTGATTTCTTCTGTGTCCCTGTAAAGGGGGGAAAAACACAGAAGCAACGTAATAAATAGTATTAACTTTAATTTGTCGTAAAAACGGCCGTAAGACCGCTAGGTCAATAAAATAAAATAAACAAGGTTAATAAAATAAGTAAAAAGCCTTAGGAGTGGCTAGAAGAGCCCAAATAAATTTTTAAATTTTTGTCAAAAACCCAAAAGTTCACCTGGCCAGAGAGGACAGAGTGGGTGGGAGGGCAGTTTTTTGAATTTCTATGCACGCCAGACGCACGTGCGAGGTGTCAAAAGACGCGTCTCCGCGCGAGCTAGCGAGCTATGAAATTACTAGAAATATGTGCGATACAAAATTTTTGAGTTTTGGTCAAAAAACTGGTTTTTTGACTGAAAAATGTGAAAAAACCTGGAATAACCACTACCAAACAGGACTCGGGGTGGCTGAGCGCGCACCGGAATACAGGTAAGGCAGGTAGGTATCTATTGAAACTACTATTAACGATGGTTCGGATAAGAATTTTGAGATAAAATTAGTTTTTGAAAATTCCTTCAAAAAATCTCACAAAAATTGCTAAGTCGATATACGAAAATATTTTTTCGCGTAATTGTCAATTTTTATTAGTCAAACCGTTGTACGGAACCTATTTAAGATTGATTTGGCTGAAAACAGCTTCAAAATGCGTCACCTGGATGCAAAGTTATAGCGATTTGATGTAATTATTGTCTAGCTAAGGTGGATTTCGTATATATATGAATTTACTTGTTATGGAATTTTTTGAAGTTCTATGCACGCCAGACGCACGTGCGAGGTGTCAAAAGACGCGTCTTCGCGCGAGCTAGCGAGCTATGAAACTACTAGAAATATGTGCGATACAAAATTTTTGAGTTTTGGTCAAAAAACTGGTTTTTTGACTGAAAAATGTGAAAAAACCTGGAATAACCACTACCAAACAGGACTCGGGGTGGCTGAGCGCGCACCGGAATACAGGTAAGGCAGGTAGGTATCTATTGAAACTACTATTAACGATGGTTCGGATAAGAATTTTGAGATAAAATTAGTTTTTGAAAATTCCTTCAAAAAATCTCACAAAAATTGCTAAGTCGATATACGAAAATATTTTTTCGCGTAATTGTCAATTTTTATTAGTCAAACCGTTGTACGGAACCTATTTAAGATTGATTTGGCTGAAAACAGCTTCAAAATGCGTCACCTGGATGCAAAGTTGATGTAATTATTGTCTAGCTAAGGTGGATTTCATATATATATGAATTTACTTGTTATGGAATTTTTTGAAGTTCTATGCACGCCAGACGCACGTGCGAGGTGTCAAAAGACGCGTCTTCGCGCGAGCTAGCGAGCTATGAAATTACTAGAAATATGTGCGATACAAAATTTTTGAGTTTTGGTAAAAAAACTGGTTTTTTGACTGAAAAATGTGAAAAAACCTGGAATAACCACTACCAAACAGGACTCGGGGTGGCTGAGCGCGCACCGGAATACAGGTAAGGCAGGTAGGTATCTATTGAAACTACTATTAACGATGGTTCGGATAAGAATTTTGAGATAAAATTAGTTTTTGAAAATTCCTTCAAAAAATCTCACAAAAATTGCTAAGTCGATATACGAAAATATTTTTTCGCGTAATTGTCAATTTTTATTAGTCAAACCGTTGTACGGAACCTATTTAAGATTGATTTGGCTGAAAACAGCTTCAAAATGCGTCACCTGGATGCAAAGTTATAGCGGTTAGGTTAGGTTAGGTTAGGTTAGGTTAGGTTAGGTTAGGTTAGGTTAGGTTAGGTTAGGTTAGGTTAGGTTAGGTTAGGTTAGGTTAGGTTAGGTTAGGTTAGGTTAGGTTAGGTTAGGTTAGGTTAGGTTAGGTTAGGTTAGGTTAGGTTAGGTTAGGTTAGGTTAGGTTAGGTTAGGTTAGGTTAGGTTAGGTTAGGTTAGGTTAGGTTAGGTTAGGTTAGGTTAGGTTTTTTTTTTTTTTTTTTTTTTTTTTTTTGTTTTGGCAGGAGAGGGAAATCCTCATGGACGCCCAGACTGTCTCACTGGTGAGCCAGTCTGGGCAGTGCCGGACTCTTACCGGCTAAAACCCACTCCTGCCTTGCCAGTTACCTCTAACATGATCAGAGCCTTTTGTATTACATAATTTATGTTTTGGTTTTCTTGTTTAATTTGTTTGATTTGGTCTCCGTGTTTTTGGATTTACGAGTTTAGTAACAGTCTACGCTTTCTGATGCATAACCATAAATCTGTATACTTAATTTCTTATATTATAATAGGTTTTAGGAATATTTGTCTTTATTATTTTTGTATTTTTCTGGTTTTTATATTTAAAGTACTTATTTTTATCTATTATTTATGAGGTCTATTAAAACTGTTATTCTATTTTTATCTTAAGCTTAATCTACACTATATTATTGCTATGCCTATCCTAATATATGTCAATATATCATATAGTCATAATTTTATAATCTACTTTTTTGTTTTTTTTACCATTCTAATAATATTTTCTACTAATTTAAGAAATGTTTGTCTTAGTTTCCGTTTTTTTAAAATTTTTAGACTCCCAATTTCAGTTATCATGTCACAACTCTCTATCCGCGCTCTCAATGCATCCTGCTCATTATTTTTGAGGTACTCCGCAAAGACCCGCGATCTCCAGAATGGCGTGGTGCAACTCTTTTTATTATTTTTCGTGGCAACGTCCTTCTTCATTCCAGCGACTCGATCAGACCACCACGACATATTTGTCTTCTTAAATTGAGCCAGTTTCTTATGAAACTGGCTACAATTTGCTCCTGTCTCCTTGAGGTCAAAGCCGCTATGATCATTTGTCGTCAAGCCCTCCAAAATTCTCCAGTCGTGCACCATTGCCAATATGTCTGGTGATTCTGCTCTAACATATGTGCATTTAGTGTAGCACCGTTGTCGTGTTTTAGCGCTGCGGGTATTCACAGAAACATCCTTAGCAGTATGCTATTGAAGCTCGGGCCAATGCGTCCCACTTTCTCCTCACTGGGCAGTCACCGCTGAATGCGTTATGGTCTCGGTTTCCGGTCTTGGCTCTCGTACAGTTGACGCACACCGCTGCTTCACCAATCTGTCGATCCGGACAGTCTTCCCTAAAATGCGGGCCACCGCAGTGGCTGCATAGGTCGGCTGGCTCTTTGCAAAACCGTTTGCCGTGACCGTAACCCAAACAGCGGGTACACTGTACCAGTGGCGTCTGGTCTTCGACGCGTACTCTTTGGAGATCAATCCTGAGCTTCCCACCCTCAATTGCTCTCCTCCAGATCGTAGGGGACACACTCAGCACAATGTGATTCATGTGTGGATTCCGCGTTTTCCTCCTGTACCGAATTTTGGTCCTTACTCCCTCTTCTCCGAGGTCATGAAAGAGCTCCCGATTCTGATTCCGGAGGGCTTTCAGGACTTCCTCGTCACTGTGTACTAACAGCACGTCCCTCAGAATCAGAAGCGGGTCCCTGTTCGTCACTTCCTCGACGATGAGGTTCTCTCCGACCGCTTCGATTCTCTCCTTTATCTTTCTACGTTCCTCCTTTGATGTGCATCCCATAACTATCTTCGCATCTTTTGCTTTCCTCACTCTTTCCACCTGCACCCAGCCTTCCTTGGCGTCCACTGCCCTTCTTATTTTCTCGAGCACTTCTTCACCCGTCTCTAGCTCTTGCGTCGAGGAGACCACCACGGAGTGCAGCGTCGCTCGCTCCAGGGCCTGTCCCCCGGTCTGGCTCTTTCGCACTGCCGCAACATCCGCGTAGGTTTTCACCTCAACGCTTTCTCTATTCGTTAATGCATCCCTTAATTTATCCATCGTTTCCATGTTTTCCTTAATTAATGAGGTATGCATTCCTATCGTTTTGATAAGCTCCATTTGGCTAGCGTTTATCTCGCTGCGTATGGATAGGGAGGGCTCGTTAGAAATGGGCGTGGTTGCCAGTCCGACTGCAGGTGCGACATCAGGTGCTGGAGTGACATCAGGTGCAGGTGCAGCACGAGATTTATCACTCTCTGACTCTTTCACTATTTCATAGAGCCTGTTTATTGCAGACAACACCTCCGTCTTGATTTCCGTCTTAAGGTTGCGAGAGTTGCCCAAATGAAGCTTTGCTTTATTTAGGCAAGCTCTCGCCTCCGCTGTCCGGTTTGCGTACTTGGTTTCAGGCTTTTTTGGCAGCGCTTTGGCAACCAGGGGGACTCGGCGCGCCTCCAAAGTGCTGAAAACAGGTGGTGTGGCGTCACATTTTGGGTTGGCTGGGGACTTTGTCTGGGGCTCAGCCCTCCCGGCCTCCCATTCCCCGATGCTACGCCTAACGCTGGGAAGTAAGCGTCCAGCCCTCTCCGTAGAACGCGGCGAACCTCCGGGACCCAGCGAGCCTTCGTCTTTCTTTGCCGGTGTACGCAACATGGTGGAGGTTGAGGTGAAGGTGAGATTCATGTAAACAAAAATCAAAGGTAACTGGCACTCACTTCTGTGTCCCTGTAAAGGGGGGAAAAACACAGAAGCAAAGTAATATTAAATTAAATTTAAATTGTCGTAAGTACGGCCGTAAGGCCGCTAGGTCAATGAAATAAAATTAAAAAGGTCAATAAAAGAAGTTTAAGGCCTTATGAGTGGCTAGAAGAGCCCAAATGATTTTTAAATTTTTTGCAAAAACCCAAAAGTTCACCTGGCCAATGAGGACGGGAGGGTGGGAGGGTAATTTTTGAAATTTCTATGAACGCCAGACGCACGTGCGAGGTGTCAAAAGACGCGTCTCCGCGCGGGCTAGCGAGCTATTAAACTACTGAAAATATGTGCAATACAAAAATTTTGAGTTTTGGTCGAAAAACGTGTTTTTCGACTGAAAATTTTGAAGAAACCTGGAATTACGACTACCTAACAGGACTCGGGCTCGCGGAACGCTCACCGGAATACAGGTAAGGCAGGTAATTGTCTATTTAAACTACGACCAAAAATGGTTTGGAAGAAAAAATTTGAAATAAAATTAGTTTTTGAAAATTCCTTAATAAAATACTACGAAAAAATTGCTAAGTCAATAAAAGAAAAATTTTTTCGCGTTTTTGTCAATTTTTTGAAGTTAGAACGTAGGATATAGCTTAAATAAAATTGATTTGGCTGAAAACAGCTTCAATTTGCGTCACCAGGAAGCTGAGTTATAACGGTTAGGTTAGGTTAGGTTAGGTTAGGTTAGGTTAGGTTAGGTTAGGTTAGGTTAGGTTAGGTTAGGTTAGGTTAGGTTAGGTTAGGTTAGGTTAGGTTAGGTTAGGTTAGGTTAGGTTAGGTTAGGTTAGGTTAGGTTAGGTTAGGTTAGGTTAGGTTAGGTTAGGTTAGGTTAGGTTAGGTTAGGTTAGGTTAGGTTAGGTTAGGTTAGGTTAGGTTAGGTTAGGTTAGGTTAGGTTAGGTTAGGTTAGGTTAGGTTAGGTTAGGTTAGGTTAGGTTAGGTTAGGTTAGGTTAGGTTAGGTTAGGTTAGGTTAGGTTAGGTTTTTTTTTTTTTTTTTTTTTTTTTTTTTTTGTTTTGGCAGGAGAGGGAAATCCTCATGGACGCCCAGACTGTCTCACTGGTGAGCCAGTCTGGGCAGTGCCGGACTCTTACCGGCTAAAACCCACTCCTGCCTTGCCAGTTACCTCTAACATGATCAGAGCCTTTTGTATTACATAATTTATGTTTTGGTTTTCTTCTTTAATTTGTTTGATTTGGTCTCCGTGTTTTTGGGTTTACGAGTTTAGTTACAGTCTACGCTTTCTGATGCATAACCATAAATCTGTATACTTAATTTCTTATATTATAATAGGTTTTAGGAATATTTGTCTTTATTATTTTTGTATTTTTTCTGGTTTTTATATTTAGAGTACTTATTTTTATCTATTATTTATGAGGTCTATTAAAACTGTGTTTCTATTTTTATCTTAAGCTTAATCTACGCTATATTATTGCTATGCCTATCCTAATATATGTCAATATATCATATAGTCATAATTTTATAATCTCTTTATTATGTTTTACTATCCCAATAATATTTCCCACTATTTTAATAAATGATTGCCTTTGTTTCCGTTTTTTTAAAATTTTCAGACTCTCAATTTCAGTTATCATGTCACAACTCTCTATCCGCGCTCTCAATGCCTTTTGCTCATTATTTTTGAGGTACTCCGCAAAGACCCGCGATCTCCAGAATGGCGTGGTGCAACTCTTTTTATTATTTTTCGTGGCAACGTCCTTCTTCATTCCAGCGACTCGATCAGACCACCACGACATATTTGTCTTCTTAAATTGAGCCAGTTTCTTATGAAACTGGCTACAATTTGCTCCTGTCTCCTTGAGGTCAAAGCCGCTATGATCATTTGTCGTCAAGCCCTCCAAAATTCTCCAGTCGTGCACCATTGCCAATATGTCTGGTGATTCTGCTCTAATATATAAGCATTTAGTGTAGCACCGTTGTCGTGTTTTAGCGCTGCGGGTATTCACAGAGACATCCTTAGCAGTATGCTATTGAAGCTCGGGCCAATGCGTCCCACTTTCTCCTCACTGGGCAGTCACCGCTGAATGCGTTATGGTCTCGGTTTCCGGTCTTGGCTCTCGTACAGTTGACGCACACCGCTGCTTCACCAATCTGTCGATCCGGACAGTCTTCCCTAAAATGCGGGCCACCGCAGTGGCTGCATAGGTCGGCTGGCTCTTTGCAAAACCGTTTGCCGTGACCGTAACCCAAACAGCGGGTACACTGTACCAGTGGCGTCTGGTCTTCGACGCGTACTCTTTGGAGGTCAATCCTGAGCCTCCCACCCTCAATTGCTCTCCTCCAGATCGTAGGGGACACACTCAGCACAATGTGATTCATGTGTGGATTCCGCGTTTTCCTCCTGTACCTAATTTTGGTCCTTACTCCCTCTTCTCCGAGGTCATGAAAGAGCTCCCGATTCTGATTCCGGAGGGCTTTCAGGACTTCCTCGTCACTGTGTACTAACAGCACGTCCCTCAGAATCAGAAGCGGGTCCCTGTTCGTCACTTCCTCGACGATGAGGTTCTCTCCGACCGCTTCGATTCTCTCCTTTATCTTTCTTCGTTCCTCCTTTGATGTGCATCCCATAACGATCTTCGCATCTTTTGCTTTCCTCACTCTTTCCACCTGCACCCAGCCTTCCTTGGCGTCCACTGCCCTTCTTATTTTCTCGAGCACTTCTTCACCCGTCTCTAGCTCTTGCGTCGAGGAGACCACCACGGAGTGCAGCGTCGCTCGCTCCAGGGCCTGTCCCCCGGTCTGGCTCTTTCGCACTGCCGCAACATCCGCGTAGGTTTTCACCTCAACGCTTTCTCTATTCGTTAATGCATCCCTTAATTTATCCATCGTTTCCAGGTTTTCCTTAATTAATGAGGTATGCATTCCTATCGTTTTGATAAGCTCCATTTGGCTAGCGTTTATCTCGCTGCGTATGGATAGGGAGGGCTCGTCAGAAATGGGCGTGGTTGCCAGTCCGACTGCAGGTGCGACATCAGGTGCTGGAGTGACATCAGGTGCAGGTGCAGCACGAGATTTATCACTCTCTGACTCTTTCACTAACTCATAGAGCCTGTTTATTGCAGACAACACCTCCGTCTTGATTTCCGTCTTAAGGTTGCGAGAGTTGCCCAAATGAAGCTTTGCTTTATTTAGGCAAGCTCTCGCCTCCGCTGTCCGGTTTGCGTACTTGGTTTCAGGCTTTTTTGGCAGCGCTTTGGCAACCAGGGGGACTCGGCGCGCCTCCAAAGTG
The DNA here is from genome assembly GCA_948098905.1 of Tiliacea aurago. Classification (NCBI taxonomy): domain Eukaryota; kingdom Metazoa; phylum Arthropoda; class Insecta; order Lepidoptera; family Noctuidae; genus Tiliacea; species Tiliacea aurago. The sequence goes on from CANUEV010000004.1 coordinate 37,974, forward strand.
CTGAAAACAGGTGGTGTGGCATCACATTTTGGGTTGGCTGGGGACTTTGTCTGGGGCTCAGCCTTCCCGGCCTCCCATTCCCCGATGCTACGCCTAACGCTGGGAAGTAAGCGTCCAGCCCTCTCCGTAGAACGCGGCGAACCTCCGGGACCCAGCGAGCCTTCGTCTTTCTTTGCCGGTGTACGCAACATGGTGGAGGTTGAGGTGAAGGTGAGATTCATGTAAACAAAAATCAAAGGTAACTGGCACTCACTTCTGTGTCCCTGTAAAGGGGGGAAAAACACAGAAGCAAAGTAATATTAAATTAAATTTAAATTGTCGTAAGTACGGCCGTAAGGCCGCTAGGTCAATGAAATAAAATTAAAAAGGTCAATAAAAGAAGTTTTAGGCCTTATGAGTGGCTAGAAGAGCCCAAATGATTTTTAAATTTTTTGCAAAAACCCAAAAGTTCACCTGGCCAATGAGGACAGGGAGGGTGGGAGGGCAATTTTTGAAATTTCTATGAACGCCAGACGCACGTGCGAGGTGTCAAAAGACGCGTCTCCGCGCGGGCTAGCGAGCTATTAAACTACTGAAAATATGTGCAATACAAAAATTTTGAGTTTTGGTCGAAAAACGTGTTTTTCGACTGAAAATTTTGAAGAAACCTGGAATTACGACTACCTAACAGGACTCGGGCTCGCGGAACGCTCACCGGAATACAGGTAAGGCAGGTAATTGTCTATTTAAACTACGACCAAAAATGGTTTGGAAGAAAAAATTTGAAATAAAATTAGTTTTTGAAAATTCCTTAATAAAATACTACGAAAAAATTGCTAAGTCAATAAAAGAAAAATTTTTTCGCGTTTTTGTCAATTTTTTGAAGTTAGAACGTAGGATATAGCTTAAATAAAATTGATTTGGCTGAAAACAGCTTCAATTTGCGTCACCAGGAAGCAGAGTTATAACGATTTTTGAAATTTCTGTCTCGCTAAGGTGGATTTCAACAATGTATGAAAAAGCTTGGTCTGCAATTTTTGAAATTTCTATGAACGCCAGACGCACGTGCGAGGTGTCAAAAGACGCGTCTCCGCGCGGGCTAGCGAGCTATTAAACTACTGAAAATATGTGCAATACAAAAATTTTGAGTTTTGGTCGAAAAACGTGTTTTTCGACTGAAAATTTTGAAGAAACCTGGAATTACGACTACCTAACAGGACTCGGGCTCGCGGAACGCTCACCGGAATACAGGTAAGGCAGGTAATTGTCTATTTAAACTACGACCAAAAATGGTTTGGAAGAAAAAATTTGAAATAAAATTAGTTTTTGAAAATTCCTTAATAAAATACTACGAAAAAATTGCTAAGTCAATAAAAGAAAAATTTTTTTTCGCGTTTTTGTCAATTTTTTGAAGTTAGAACGTAGGATATAGCTTAAATAAAATTGATTTGGCTGAAAACAGCTTCTTGCGTCACCAGGAAGCAGAGTTATAACGATTTTTGAAATTTCTGTCTCGCTAAGGTGGATTTCAACAATGTATGAAAAAGCTTGGTCTGCAATTTTTGAAATTTCTATGAACGCCAGACGCACGTGCGAGGTGTCAAAAGACGCGTCTCCGCGCGGGCTAGCGAGCTATTAAACTACTGAAAATATGTGCAATACAAAAATTTTGAGTTTTGGTCGAAAACGTGTTTTTCGACTGAAAATTTTGAAGAAACCTGGAATTACGACTACCTAACAGGACTCGGGCTCGCGGAACGCTCACCGGAATACAGGTAAGGCAGGTAATTGTCTATTTAAACTACGACCAAAAATGGTTTGGAAGAAAAAATTTGAAATAAAATTAGTTTTTGAAAATTCCTTAATAAAATACTACGAAAAAATTGCTAAGTCAATAAAAGAAAAATTTTTTCGCGTTTTTGTCAATTTTTTGAAGTTAGAACGTAGGATATAGCTTAAATAAAATTGATTTGGCTGAAAACAGCTTCAATTTGCGTCACCAGGAAGCAGAGTTATAACCGGTTAGGTTAGGTTAGGTTAGGTTAGGTTAGGTTAGGTTAGGTTAGGTTAGGTTAGGTTAGGTTAGGTTAGGTTAGGTTAGGTTAGGTTAGGTTAGGTTAGGTTAGGTTAGGTTAGGTTAGGTTAGGTTAGGTTAGGTTAGGTTAGGTTAGGTTAGGTTAGGTTAGGTTAGGTTAGGTTAGGTTAGGTTAGGTTAGGTTAGGTTAGGTTAGGTTAGGTTAGGTTAGGTTAGGTTAGGTTAGGTTAGGTTAGGTTAGGTTAGGTTAGGTTAGGTTAGGTTAGGTTAGGTTAGGTTAGGTTAGGTTAGGTTAGGTTAGGTTAGGTTAGGTTAGGTTAGGTTAGGTTAGGTTAGGTTAGGTTAGGTTAGGTTAGGTTAGGTTAGGTTAGGTTAGGTTAGGTTAGGTTAGGTTAGGTTAGGTTAGGTTAGGTTAGGTTAGGTTAGGTTAGGTTAGGTTAGGTTAGGTTAGGTTAGGTTAGGTTAGGTTAGGTTAGGTTAGGTTAGGTTTTTTTTTTTTTTTTTTTTTTTTTTTTTTTTTTGTTATATGGCAGGAGGGGAAATCCTCATGGACGCCCAGACTGTCTCACTAATGAGCCAGTCTGGGCAGTGCCGGACTCTTACCGGCTAAAACCCACTCCTGCCTTTGCCAGTGTCCCTCTGACATTATCAGAGACCTTGTTTTTCAGTGTGTTAATATTTGTAGTCCCACTGTTTTGTTGTTTGATTTTTATCGGTCCTGTTTTACGAGGTGGAGATTTCCTGGAAGCACGCGCCTCTCTTTTCTTCTAATGTTTTAAGAACCTTATACATAAATCTAATACCATATACTAATTGGTGTCAATTTAGATCATACCAGTTTAATAACTATTACCTTATTTTTCTATATTATTTTTGTATTTTTCTTTTTATGTTTTCTTTCTATGAGTCTACTTATGCTAATTCCTATAATATTATTTTAATCTATAACTTAATCTTTATCATGTTTTATAATATGGCTATACTAATATATATACAATATATCATACAGACATAATTTCTTATCCTAATCTACGTTTTTTGCTTATCCTATCGTGTTTTACTACTAATTTAATATTATATTGAACTTGTTTACTAATTACAAATACAGGCAGACTCAAATCTGCTTTCCTGAACGAATTTATTACTCTAAATTTTTTCTGCTTCTCATAAAGGTATTTTTGGCTTTTAACCTGTGCTTCTTTTCGTTTCAGGTACTGTTCGACGACTCGCGCACTCTGGACTGGTGTAGTTCCTCGAATGCGGCATCGCTTTGTGTTCACCTGCATCGTTTTATCAGTGAGCTCGTTTGTCCATCTCGGTAAAGGTTTTCGGGTGTCGGTATCTATATTATTACTATCTATATTACTATTTACTGAGTCTATTTTATTTAAAGTCTTATTGTGTTCTAATGAATTTAAAATGGGGTCTGTTTTTAATTGGGCCATTTTCTCATAAAATTGACGCCAATTCAGTTTTTTTGTGATGTAAATTCTTTTATTTCTAATTGGTGATGTTGGTTTGATTTCCTGAACTTTAATTTTGAAGACGTGGTCCGAGCTCTTGATTCCTTCCGTATTCTGGCCATAGTTTGCGCGGATGTAAAGGTAATTTAAGATCTTATTGCTGGTACACTGGTTCCTTCTTCTGGGCGTGGCTAATGGGCCTTCAGCAGTACGCCACTGACAGGCGTGCCAGCGCGTCCCATTTCAATCGAATTGGGCACTCGTTGTTAAAAGCGTTGTGGCCGGTACTCTCCAGTTTGGCCGATAAACAATTGTGGCACTTAGGAGCCTCTTCTGCCAACCGTGACGGACAATCGGCACGCATGTGGGGCTCACCACAGTGGATGCACAGGTCTGCGGGCTGCGTGCACAGTTTACGGCTATGGCCGAAGCACAGACAGCGAGTGCACTGCACCAGTGGTGACTGGTCCTGCACCCGCACCCGCTGTAGGTCGATGTGCACGCGACCCGCCATCGTTAGCCTCTGCCACACCGTGGGGGACACCTGCAGGATGACGTGGCACATGTGGGGGTTCCTCGTCCTTCGACGGTACTTCACCCCCAGCCTCAAATCTTCCGCAGGTATGTCCCCGATCAGGTGGGTGTTTTGCCGCTGGAGGGCTTGTGACACCTCCACATCCGAGTGGCAGGAGAGGACGTCCTTTATGATAATGAGCGGATCTTTATTTTTGACCTCTTCTACCACTAGATTGCCCGTCTTCCTTATCCGTTCGGTGACCCTTATCATTTCGTCTCTCGTCTTGAAGCCGACCACCACTTTCTGGTCCCTCGCCTTGCGCAGCCTCTCGACTCTCGTGCCTTCGTTTCTGGCATCGACCGCCGTCCTGAGCTTCTCAATAACCTCTTCACCGGTGTCCTGGTCATTGACTGACGATACGACCACCGAGTGAAGAGGCTCTTGGATGTGCTGCTTCTGGCCGGCGGCGATCTCCGCGAAAGTCGGACCCTGGCCTGCGACGTAGCGAGGGGCTTGCTGGAGATGCTCCGACA